>CM057056.1:15820000-15827500 GCA_029948455.1 Solanum rostratum
TGTTATTGTTTATTGTTATTGCTTTTGCTTTTGCTTTTGCTTTTGCTATTGTATTGCTATTGGTATTTTGCTTTTTGCTTTTGCTTTTGCTATAGCTATTCCTATTGCTTTTGCTATTGCTATTGTTTCTGTTATTATTATTATTATTATTGTTATTATTATTATTATTATTATATTATTATTATTATTATGGTTATTGTTATTGTTATTATTATTATCATTATCGTTATCATTATTATCATTCATTATTATTCTAAGCATATTTCAAAGTAATTTTTTACTAAGTGGATTTTGTCAATATTTCTTAAAGTATTTAAATATCTTTCTGTTTCAAAGTTACTCAAATTAAGTTTAATCGTCGGATAATCGCGTGTTAGCTATTTTAAGTGCCAATACCAATTAAAATAGAAATGGAACCCTTACCCATTTTTCTAAAATTTTAGGATTGTTATTCGGAAAAATGACTTTGATTTCGAAAATTCGATTTATTACTTAATCAAT
Source organism: Solanum rostratum (assembly GCA_029948455.1). Taxonomy (NCBI): domain Eukaryota; kingdom Viridiplantae; phylum Streptophyta; class Magnoliopsida; order Solanales; family Solanaceae; genus Solanum; species Solanum rostratum. The sequence continues at coordinate 15,820,502 of CM057056.1, forward strand.
TTAAGTAAACCCTATCTTCAAAATTTTCGAAGTCGTCACTTGATCTTTTAAGAAAAAAATCAGGAAAATCAATTAAATTATTTTAAAAAGACTTAAACAAAAAAAATATTTTTTATAATCCAAAGAGTTTGGGTTTTAATATTTTCACTTTGAGAAGGTTTTACACACTCGAAATGGCCATTAACACGCGGTTATCAGCGATTAGAAAATTTTGACTAACTTTAAAAATAGAAATTAATTTAGATTAATGACTAAAAAAAATCTAAGTGGGATATCAAGAAAAATAAAATATTTGAAGTCTTAATCATATTTTTAATCTAACGAGATTAGCAAATTAGACTGAGTTACTGGAATTTAAGATCAACTAAAATGTCTAAGAGTGAAAAGAGAAATATAAATATTTTTTATGGGAGAGTGCTTGAATTATTTTAAAGAAAGAAAACTTAAAGTCTAAATTTCTAGAAAAACCACCAATATATTTAAAAGATAGTTGAAAGAATATTAAAATAAATGGTTTCACTGTGGGGAAATTAAATTAGATTAAAACACATAAACATAAATTTAATGTTAGAGTTAAAAAATAAATATGTATCACAAAGTATAATAGGTAAAAATAGGCTAAAATTATTGGGCTTGGCAGGCCCAATTTCTCAAAACTTGTCCTAAATTTAAAATAAAGATTGGGCCTGCTGGGCCCATTCCTCTCTTGCTGCTGCTATGGGCTCTTAGGTCCATTTATCCCTTCATATACACTTAGAGTATATCTGACGTATATCAGTGTATACCTATTGATTTTTCCCTTGCTTTCTATCGATATTTCCTGTAAATTCTATATCCCCTCGATCATTCCTGTGACAAAATTTGGATTGCATACAATGTATATAGCTCCTTCTTGCCAAAAAAAAAAAACTTTGTAGTGGCCTCGTCAAACCTGTACCAGCCGAAATGGGACGACTTGAGATTTCACGAATATGCGAAGGAAGAGTCCAAAACAAACTCGAAATAGCATCACATGCAAAGAAAAACATGGACTAATCAACTACTCTAAAATTCAAATTGAAGCAATGAAGTAGCATATGATTAACTAAACAACCACTTCATATGGAAGACAAACACACCATTCCACTTAAGAGATAATAAAGTGCTATGTATCTTATGACCAAGTTATGATGCAATGCTAAAAAAAATACGGAAACCAAATATTCTTTTAATGTCATAGAGATTGGCAACATTGACTATTTGTATATAAAACAAGCTTGCTATGCTTAACATATACGCCTAAATCATTTCTCTAGTGGTTGTCAAGTTGCTTTAAGAAAAGAACTCAAATCACAAATGAATTTGAACAAAAAAACTTGCCAGGATGCATATTGACAAATAAACATAGTTCCTTAAAGAAACACATTCCACCAACGACAAGCATAACATGAATATGGGATGAACACGACTTTGACAAAGAAAAATAAAACAAAACTTAGTCGTGTTTTTGTATGACCAAAGTACTGCCAGCATCCTTTTTTTTAAAAAAAAGAAATTTTTAACATCTCGGTTCTATATTTGAAGTCATTATGCAACAAAGAAAGGGAAATATGAGATAAACCATTGCCTTTATAGTTAATCCAATGCAATCATCTCTGAGTTGATGATATAGAAAGAACACAAAAATTCGATTAATTCACCTTGAAAACCAACCATCAAAACAAAGCGAACCAAGAAAACATGGATTAGACATCATATGAAAATATCTATGTGACTGAATACAGATTGGAACAGGGGTCTAGGACTGAAACCAAGACGAAAAAGGACGTGACAACGCATACTCATGGTTTCGAGGTCATTTCAACAGAAAACTCAAGTTCACATAGGACGCTTAACTGTTAAAGTATGAAACAGTGAAAATGAATTATTTCCAAGCACCGCTCAACTAAAAGTATGAAACCACATGAAATCAACACTTAACCCAGACCCTCACGACTTAAGACACAACTCTACGACCCCAGAAAAAGAAATATATTAATGACCAACAGCAACAACATCACAATACCGAACCGTCACAACACAACAATTTCAGGCAAAACGAAGCCAATTTTGAACGGTCTTGCATAAGCACTAAAATCAATTCGAGCACACACCCATATGAGAAAACACCTAAAACTACACACACAAAATCACATAAACAAAATCCAAGATTTTAACATTTTGAGAAATCATCGGAAAAATCTTGAAAAGCAAATTGAAGATCTACAAACCCTAATAAAATCACCTCAAAACCCTAATAAAATCACCTCAAAACCCCCCAGATCAAGAAAATAAAATGCTTCAAATTATAAACATACCTCAGACGGATAAACACCACAAGTTAAACTCATAAAACCAATCCACAAACACCCAAAAAAATCCAACTTTTCAATAAAAGACTTGAATGAACCAATCCACACACAGATCAAAACCACAAAATCAACATACCCAAGAACCATAAACACCAAAATTGAAAGATACCTTTTTAGAACAGACTGAGTGAGTATCAACAGTCTAGGCAGTAGGCTGTGTTTGTTTTTGTACAGTTGCAGGAGTGTTACTGTTGTTTCCCCTATTCATTGTAGCCATCAAGAATGAGAGCAAAAACAAAAAACAAGAAACGAGAGGATTTTTGAAGTAGCCATTTTGAATGCTTAAATCTTTATACAGTTACAGGAATATGATAATAGCCTCATGCCACGAGAGGCCGGCATTGTATGAATAAAGTGTAGCATATATATAACTTTGAATTCCTTTACACACCAAGACTTGTGAAAGCATTAGAAATAATTTGGATTCTGGAACAACAAATATAATACAGAACACAAGATTGTTCTTCAAATAACAGAAGCTATAAAGCAAAATGGCAATGAAAAGTTGTATGATTCTTATCAGCCAAGGCAATGAGGTACCCTTAACAATTCAAGTGATAACTAAGCCTGAGCAGTGCTGCTGCTATAAAAATTAATCATCTTCCAAATGTTATTACAAGTGTCAAAGGCGGTCAGATTTGACGAATCAAACTCAAAATTTTCAACCACCTTTTTATCTCTCTCCACAATATCTAGGATTTGTCAAGGTGAACTGAATTGTTGCACAATAACATGTTATGTTATATGAATACACTGATAAGGCTCGTTTGAAGTGTGAATGTTTTCAACAATGTATATAAATAAAGTCCTACTTTGCTAGAAAGACTGAAGGTTGTAGTCATGAATGTTGAGCTTGTAGTTGTGTATGTCCGAGCTGGAGAGGCAGCAGTCATCTGCATCTGATCCTGCATTTAATTGCAAATGGTTGGAAGGCGTACAAATATGTTTCATGGAGGATATGCTATGTGCAGCTAGTGAACGGGGAGTGATGTGGCTGGGGAAAATGCAGCAAGTGTAATATGTGCAGAACATATTAAAGAATTCTGTGCAATGAAGAGGTAGTAGGAGCCTGCTGTGGCTGGTTTGGGGAAGAACAAAGTGAGTAATTGTGTACTTACTGTTTCATGTGGTGTGGTGAAAGTCAAATTGATTGATTTGACAATGCTATCTGGTGCTTTCAGTGATGAGCTTTCCTCCATGCTTTTCTACACTGCAGCTGTAAAGGGAGCTGCAAAAATCGTCAGGTTTTCCACTTATTGAACAGTATTATGATGGTCTCCCTTGACTTCAGGTGATATACATCATAAACAACAAAGAGTTGTGAAAGTTCCATGATCAGAAAAAGTGCTTATTGTTGTTATTAGAGCGTGCATACTATATTTTTTTACAAGATGAAGTAACAGCATGAAGTTCCAAGAGAGAACACTAACCTTCAGCAGACTGTATGCGAGCAATAATGGCCTTCATAAGATCAGCAGAAGCTTCAGCTGCTTCAATTCCAGCAGCACCTGTACAATAGCTGTTTCTGATTGTCTGTTTGCAGCATTTGCAACCCCACTGGTGGTCCTTCCACCATGAACCCCAAACTGTGGTGTGGTTTTTGATGCAAACATCCTCTTCATACTTGCTCCCAAGGATAGACATCTCCTACAGCAAGCAGCTCACAGGCTAGTTTAACAACTTCAGAAGGTTTTGGAGACAGTATCTGAAAATTGCCTTCGGTGCAGCTGTCATGAATACTTTCCCAATGGAATGAAGCAGAATAAACCCAAAAGAAATAAGATACCTTTTAGCACTTGCAACAACAACTAAGCTTTAACCTCAGAGTAATTTAATATATACCACTACGTTAAGCCAATCAACCCCGTATCCCAAAACTTGGCAAAGAAACTTATGCATTAATATGCAGTTTTGCATGAAAGACTTACCTGGCCATTCACAATCCTACCGGCACAATCATATTCAACTTCTCTCTCACTCTGACTCAGCAGTAATTCTCTCCGTAGTATTTCATCACTCGCGGCATTACCATACTTCTCCATGATATCCTCCTTTGTTTGTGACCTAAGTTTTGCCTTGTTAATCTAGTAATTTTTGTAAAGCAGTTCTGCTTGGGATGGAGCTGCTTGCATATGAACATCATGGCCCTTCTCAAAAGCTTGCCAAGCATGAATATTCAGCGGTTTAAACTCCAATGCTGGACCACTAATTCTATTTTAGCTGTCACCCTATATGAGCAAACATAAAAGCATGACTAAGCCAAAAAATATAAACAAAGAAAACCAGTACTATTTGGTGCACCAAACAGACACTTACAACCTAGAATTTTTCATTTGGATCCATATCTGGAAGAGGGTCTTCACGCATGGACCGGGTCTTGGGATTATAGTGTGCAGAATTGACGTCAAGATTGAGGAGATATTTTGGTGTATCTTCCCGGATACGTAGATTCCTGTAAAATGCAGATACATCAGTAGCTTGATAAAATAACACTCAGACCAATGTGTGTAATATGGTCTTTCTACATAGCGCAGCCATTTTCTTAACCCCTAATAGCAAGAAAGCCCAAATGTGAGGATATGCAGGAAGAGAACAAAGATGCAAAGATAATAAGAAAGACAGACCTAACAGTTTTTGTGCTTCCACCACCAGTAGTTTATACATGTTTCTCAACTTTTACAAAATCTATCTGCTTGCTTTCATCAACCTTGGCTTCATCTACCTTCAAAGCATCTTCAAAATCTTCATCTTCATTGTCGCCTCTTTCTTCATCCTCTTTGCTATTTTTCTCCTCCAACCTTTTTAGTAGTTTCTCTTTAAGGTATTTCTTTCTTGCTTCATCCCTTGCTTCATATCGTTCAATGATATGAGCGTAAAAAGCAGCATCATAGCCATTCCAACGATCCCTTTTACCATCATAATCCAGCGCAAACTATTCTATCTTCTCATTAGGAGCAATATGTTTTCTTGTCCAATTTGGTCCTAATTTGCGTGGCCTTTCCATGCATGACTTAGCATCGTGCGTCATTGCTCCACAGCTGTACCAGTCACATCATATTCAGATTATCATGTAAGAACGCACATTGAGCAATACTGTCTGATCTATGTCAACTTTAGAGTTATTGCCCTTTTTTGAATTCCAAAAACGTTAGTGCCATTTTCCAACCTTAGAGTTGGAATCAGAAAAGTAAATTAATTTTTGATAAACATCCTCAAGTAAAAAGGATACACCAAATGTTATAGTATAGTCAAGTACCTAGCACCAACAATAACTGGAAGATTCGAATTTCAAAGATCATAGGATTCTCTTTTGATTGAAGTCGTTTTTTACCATACTTAATGTAAGAGATATGATGTATATATCTATAAAGGCCAATATAAAATGAGTACGAATCAACAAGTACATCCGAAAATTCCAAAAAGAAACAGTGCTTTACTTACTTTGCACGTGCGCCGTTTCTATACTCGTCTGCCTGATATATTTTGGCACCTCCATCACACCATGATTTCGTGTAATTTGGATCGGATTTCCATTTCCTTTGATGTTTTAAACTCTATAGAATAGCATAACAAGTGAATGTCAAAAGTGAGCCTTGGCAATCAAGAACACGACCCAAAACTATAGTTTTATAGTCTACAGGAACAACAAACCTGGTAAAATAGAAGTGGGTTAGTTCGAAATAAGGATTTATGTAAGGATGCTCCTTGTAACCCATGGGATTAGTCATACCACCATATACATGGGATCAATTATCCCACTAAGTCCTCCCATCATTACAGTAATACAATTTTGGGACTAACTAATACCCCTAGCAAACGCACGATAAAATAATCCTATATTTCATTCCAGAATTATCATCCCATATCCCTCATACCAAATGACCCCTAAAAGTTAATTGCGGAAGTTTAGGATTCTTGATAAACATGTAAATAGGAGATCCAACAACAAATTTTCTTTCATCATGAATCTCACAACCTATCATTTCTCTATCTCGTGTAAATATGCCCTATAGAAGTGCAGGTTGAAAAACTAAAAAATTACCTTAAAGTGTTAAAATGTTTCTGGTAAGCTTTGATATCATTGGAACCCAAAAGATCCTTTGAAATTCCTAGTCTTTTATCTTTGAGCCCATCAGCTTTAAGAAATTGTCGGTATCCACCATGAGGAATGTAAGTGGAAGCCTTTTTAGTTGCTGTAAAGTCATCTCATCGAAGCCAACGCTGGCATCAAGAACCTCAACAGCATCAGATACTGTCCTGCTGTCCTGCAGATAGGCCTATTCTATGCAAGCAAAAGAGATTTAAAAAATTGTGTGAAAACATTTTGTATGTTCATGTTTGTTACCAAGTTCTTTGCATATCTGCGTCTCTACAATGTATTCCATCCACTCTAGTACACATGACCTATTTTATATTAGTTTGTTCTAAAAAGAATGACACAATTCTATATTCGAAATTTCACTTTAAATTTTTCATTTTACCCTTAATAAGAAGTTTGTATAGCCACAAAAATGTTATAACATGTTTAAGATTCACAAAGATATAATTTCAGTTAATTGTCATTTACTGATCTTATCTTTTACGGAATCGATCTTCTTTGACTGTACAA